>JAVDOI010000016.1:3770218-3785218 GCA_032191485.1 Leptoclinus maculatus
AGTCACACAAATGGGTGTCATTTAGCCTTGAACCGGTCTTTATAAGACTGTGTCCTCTGTCTGCTTCTTATACTGGCTCCTGTTGACCATTGTTGACTGGCAGTGTGGCTCACCGGCACTGACTGTGTATTTGTGTGTTTGAGTGTTTGACTGGGTTTCATATCATGTTTTGTGTTTGTGTGTGCATAAGTGTATGTGTGTGGTGGAGGGGCTGCGATCTGGACAGTGTCCCTATGACCAGAGAGGGATGTAAGTAATTACCAATTCTCCAAACACTACTTTGCCCTATTTAAACATATTACATGGCTCTCACAGCCACCGCAGGCCACTCCCTTTGCACTGCAACCTGTGAACAACACACACACGCACACGCACACACACACACACACACACACACACACAGAATAAGCACTGCACTTGCAAGCTGCCTGCAATTAACCAATCATCATCACCGTCATCATGGTCATCATCATCATCATACGAGTGAGCGCTGCACACACACACACACGCATACACACACACACACACACACACGCATACACACGCATACACACGCATACGCATGCCACAGACCCAGATTCTCATTGAGAGTTAATTTACACCAGTGATGTTTTTGTTTAGCTTTCACTTCATTCTCTGGAGGGTAATCTGTTTTGTAAGCTCGGTAAGCCGCCGGCCAAATCATACAGCCCTGACCTGTCCTCAACTATTTACTTTGTATTGGAATATTGATCAATGCCAGGAAGTGCAATGCCACATTTATGGATTTTATTACTGGTGTATAATTTGTACGTTGATGTTTTTTTTCGCTTTTTTGTTGTTACATGGAACAGGTCTTTTCTGACTCTGCCTTCATGTTTATGTGTTCATGTCTTTGAGTTTTCACATGTCATTTTGCATTTGTATGTGTGTAAGATCAGGCACATGGCCCATGTGTGAAATGTAATGTGTCCATTATCACAAGGTCTCTGCAGCAACTTGCTTCTGGAGGTCGGTGGTTGGACAGTGTCCGTGTGTGTGTGTGTGTGTGTGTGTGTGTGTGTGTGTGTGTGTGTGTGTGTGTGTGTGTGTGTGTGTGTGTGTGTGTGTGTGTGTGTGTGTGTGTGTGTGTGTGTGTGTGTGTGTGTGTGTGTGTGTGTGTGTGTGTGTGTGTGTGTGTGTGTGTGTGTGTGTGTGTTTGTATGAGTTAATCAGTTGACAAATGCAAGAAAGAGCAAAGCTTCAGATTAATCTTGAAAAGAGAGCAACAATATGGTTGAAGTCGATGTTGTATATCTTCTGTGAATATGCAACCTCCCATTATACTATAATTGATGAATATCAGAATGATTATCGGATCAAAGCCATTGTAAGAAAAGTTCATCCTCTAAAAAAGTAAAACATATTTATACCAACCATTGCATTTGGGCATCAAAATTATGGATTTTTATTCAACTTAAAATTTTCCGTCCAGTGTGTAAATCTATATTAACTATGATTCATGTCCTACTTTTGTTTGTGCAGAAGAGGGTTGGCAATAACTTGGGCTTTGATACTCACAAGCTACTCATTTGGTATCGTTTTTTAGTTTGATAAAATTATATGAATAAAAATGTGGATGGCTGCATCACTTCCAAACCGTTTCACTACTTTAGTATAAGGTCAAGATGAAGTGTTTGTGACAAAGTGCCACACAGCAACCTTTTTTTTTTCTCTGACCATTATTACAAAAAAAAAATCCCATTTAAGAAATGATTAGTATCGGTATCGTTGAAAATGTAACAAAACGTATCGGTATAACATTTTTAAAAAGTTATACATAAATAAATTCACATTTTTTTATGTATTCGCCATTAATGGACATTTTGAATATGATATTTTAATAACTTTACTGAATAAGGTGACAAAACTCATTTGGATGTTGACTGATACATTTCAAGTAGCAACCTTTACTCAAACTAGCATGTAACATTTGTACAACACCTTTTAAATACCATTAGCATAATTGCTCACCTACAGAGCGACAACAAGCAACAGCTGGAGCTTAACATGGGAGAGCAGACGGGCAGATTGACGGGCAGGCTGCATGCTAACGTGTTAGGCAGGAATGGCATTGAATGTGTGTGTCACACAAGGTGAAGGCTAAAAGGCAGACGGCCTGCCACCGGCCCTGAGAGCTGATCTTAAGTGAGAGAGAGAGGCTGATTAGTTTAAGAGGGCCTGGGGGCTTCATCACAATATCACAACAAACAATTGTCACGTCTCTGGAGGGATGGAAAACACATGTGCATACACACACACACATACACACACATACACACGCACGTCCTCGCACGTGAACATGAAATGGTAGATATTGTTTCACACTCCTGACTACAGCATGGGAAAATTAAAAGTCATACTATCCGTGTTTCACTACTTTCAGTATCAGTGTTTCACGCTGTGACAACTTGTGTATAATTATAAAACTTATACGTTTGTTATCCCCCCCCCCCCCCCCCCACATCCAACAGGTGGTTTATAAATTGTAAACTAAGAAAGCTAAATGTCGGAGCAGAATGAAACAGGTGAGAGGTGTTCTGTTCTTAACCTTTACGTCCTGTTGTTTCTTTGTCTCTGGGGGAAACCCGTGAACTCCGTAGAGCTCATTAAACCTGTGAATTTTATTGTTAGTGATGAAATACATTTAATATCGCAAGCTCTGCTTCACATTAACACTGTTCATTTTTGGAACTACATATATTATAATTGCTGAAATAAATAAAGCCAACCTTTTCAGGGTTGTGTCAAGAAGAAATACAAATATAACTACAGTTAAAGCTTCCGAATGTTGCAAGAAAATGAATTGGTATTTGTTTAATTATCAGTAATATGTCATTTTAAGCTCATGCAATTTTAGCATGTTCATTTGAAATGACAAATATATCCATACAAAAGAATTACATTTGGAAAAGGAGTGATTGGCTCTGGTTGGCGGTCTGGGGAGCTGCTGCTCAGACAAAGAGCTGGTGTTGGGTTGCATTGCAGTGGCCTTTGCTCAATACACGCACACACACACACACACACACACACACACACACACACACACACACACACACACACACACACACACACACACACACACTTCAGTAACCTTTTGCTCAGTCCCCGAGCAAAGGTTATGTCCCACACACCACTTAACTCTCATTTGTTGGAGCCAGACTAGAACAGCTCATTCATAAATTCATAGCCGATACAAACCTTCATAACTAATATGTCGTGTCATGTTTGCTAGAAGCAAAATCGAAGTTTAAAAAATAAATACATTTACTTGTGAATAGCTTTTATACATACATTTATTTATATATTTGTATTCAAATGTTGTACAATATCTACAAGTTAACTTTATTATCTTTATTATATCATATGTTTCTGGCTGATCTCGGCTCTGAACATTTGGGAGCAGATTAAAACTGTGAAAATGAAACAAAACTCCTGCTTTTTATAGAGCAATGTCACAGAATCAACAGAATTGATGGCACGCGGAGTTCTTTTGTGCCATCATCAGTGTACTAATTATCCACCTGACTAACAGCAGCCCAAATGTATTAAAGGTTAGGAACACGCTCATTACTCGTCAACAATGTCCAGAGCTCTTGTCAGCCTGATGATTAATGACCCTCTCACTTCGACAATATTGCTTTAACATGATTTCTAATAGAGCAGCTTGAACTGCCAACAACACACAGAACACATCGGAGAGTAATCTTTGGATGAAACACAGAACATTGACACTTGTGCCACATAAACTAAACTGCAGAGGGGAAAGCGCAGACGCGGACAAACCAGCTTAGTGTGTGCCGAATTATTGGCTAATATATCAGAGGGACTCCCATTCTTTTTGTGCGTATAAAACTCTTTCTGTATCCAGCATCAGTTTGACAGTTAGACTTTTTGCTTTTATTCTTTGATATGTAGTTTTTGTAAATTAGTGTTTCATATAACAGCATTGACAAACATCAATAATAATATAACAATAAAATAATAATTTATACAAAAAACAGTAACATTACAGATCCACATTTATTCCAACATATATAATAAAACAGCTGCTTTATATGATGAATTCTAGCTGCCCCCCCCCCCCCGTTACCGCCTACACATATTTTCTAAACTGTTTAAACAGGACAGTGAACATCTTTAGACTGTAGTTGGCAAAAACTCTCGCTGGCATTATAGACACTGAAAAGGTTTGTCTCTGTTTCAGCTGCAGCGAATTAACAGCGACAGAGTTTCAAGGCTGAGCTGGCCTCATCCTACTTAAAATATCCTCTGGTAGTACCCTCTGCATGTGTGTGTGTGTGTGTGTGTGTGTGTGTTCTCTCTGTGTTCTAGCTGATTTTAAAAACCATGGTTCATTTCATTGGTTGTCATTAATTTAGTCATATGTGTAGATTTTGAGTTGATGTTAGTGTTGATGTCTGTGCATCTTCGCTACTTGCATGAAAAAGGTCTGAGAATACACTGTGTGTTAGTTAGTGTGTGTGTGTGTGTGTGTGTGTGTGTGTGTGTGTGTGTGTCTTCCAGAGCAGTGTAGGGTGTTAAAGGCGTTGGTTGGGGGGGGGGGGGGGGCTCAGCAGGGACTGCAGCATGGAGTCTTAATTCAATTTAAAGCTCCCTGTTTTGACAGGAGTTAAGAGTTAGCTGGGGTGGCAAGAAAGCTCAGCAGTCTGCACCTAAAAGATCAGAAACACACGCTTATACATGCATGCAGCCATGCACACACACACACACACACACATACAGTACAAGGACACACCTAATGCATCATGGTCAAATTTCCAACCGTGAGTGTCAACATATCTGTTGAAATATATTTTCAAATAAGTGTTTTACACACGACGCAGTGAGATCATGTTCAGCGCCGTCTTTTAATGTAATGAAGTCCCTGCCTTTTCCTATTGTATTATCAGTTAGTACCATAACTCTGCCAGGATCTAATACCGCATAATTTGATCCTGAGGAATAGAGTTAAATAATTGGCAGGCACCCGTTCTGCTGATAAGTGCCTGGAGGAATAAGTAGCGTTGTTGTCCAGCATAAGATGCTGCGATAAACGGTAATAAAAACACCACAAATTAATAAACTCAAATGAGACAGCTACTCTCTCTGTCTCGCCTAATTACACATATCTTGGATGAGGAGTGTGTGTATGTGTGTTTGTGTGTGTATGTATGTGTGTGTGTGTGTTTGTGTGCCTCTCACATGCACCTCCAAGTGTGTATTTACGTGTGGGAATGTGTGGCCCCCCTGGAGACAGAAAGCAATATGTTTGAGATTTGCATAGAGCTGGGAGAAAATACATTTGTAATTTTGTATATTATTCGCCTGTGTCCCAAAAGGAGCAGGTAGGTAGATATGCATTCAGCCTAAAGGGAAAGCCATAGACGCTCTGTGTTGAGCGTGTGTTTGTGTGTTGGCGTATCAGAGACTGAAGCTGAGCTTTGTGCTGCATGTTTGCGGTCAGATGCGTGTTTGTATGTGTGGTGTCTGCACTGTGTTTCAACAGAGTCGACTCTGTGTGTGCGTGTGTGTGTGTGTGTGAGAGCGAGAAATAGATGGAGAGAGAAGGAGAAGTGATTGCGGTATCCTGGTTGGTAGGTAGGTTATGGGGCCTATCTGTTTCACGTCTTCCCTTCCCATCGTCTGGTTTCCTGCCATTGATCAGAACAACCCTCCTCCTCCCCCTTCCTCTCCTCTCCCTCTCCACTGATGGACGGAGAGAAACCTGATCGTCGAGCGAGGAGTGGAGGTGGCAGGGGAGGGGGGGGGGGGGGAGAAGGAGTAGGGAAGGAGAAGAGAAGGGTAAAGGCATCAGTGCCGTCTGCAGCCTCCTATGTCAACCGTGCAGAGAACCCTGCAAAGAGCCACATCACAAATGGAGTATCTTATTCTGCCCAAATCAAATTTCTCCATTCCTTTCGGCTTTACTGTAAAATGAAAAGATCATCTAACTGTGTGTGTGTGTGTGTGGGGGGGGGAAGAAGAGACAGACTGAGACAGGGACATCGGTAGTGGAGAAGTGAGAGAGTTTTCCGTGGAACAGATGTTGGAGGAGGTGTCAGTCACTCGTATCACGGGGACCCTGTTTGCCGTAGCACCCTCAGAGCCATAACACGACCCCCCCCTCCCCCCCCCCCCGTCGTCCTCCGACACACAAAATCTGCACTCACACACATCCACATGCTGGGATTTTGAGTGGCAGTTGCGCCGCTGCTCTCGCCTGCCGAGGGGGCGGGGGGGGTCATCACCCCGTCCATCTGTTCCTGATCGGCCCCCGACGTGGAAGGCAGTCGCCTCACAAAGCCCTGTCCCTTAAACACAGAGAAATGAGTACAAAATAAAGTAGAAATCAGTGTTTGATTTTTTTTTTCTTTCTCTTCTGAGACAGTTTCAGTGCTTCATGTAAATGTAAAAACATTAGAAGAAGAAAACTCAACAGTGGATTGGGGTCAAATGAGCAGCGCAGCACAGCGGGGAGGACTGCTGTGCAGAACAGCAAGTTTTAAATCTGGCTCAACAGGTCTCTGAGCCGTCAGGGAAGGCTTTCCGCCCGCCGCTTCTACAACAGAGATGCAACTTAAGTGTCACCAAATGGTGGGAAGGAAGAGATACATAGTCCTGTTGGTGTAGCATGCATCTTGTTACTGTTACTGGAAGTAACGACAACCACAATAATAGTTTGATCAGAATCAAACTCGCATAAAATCTCATGTGATCATGTATTTTTCTTAAGGACAGGGGTTAAATTGTGTGACGTAATGCTAGACGAGCACATTTTTTTCCAGTAGCCTTATTAATATGTCTGAGTGAATCCACAAATATAGAGGACACACTCCTATACATTTAAAGTGTGAAGTTGTCAGAATATTGGGTCCAAATCAAAGTGCTGTTTGCAGCCAAATAGAATATAATTCACTCAAAGCAAATGTTAAATGGCATTCGTTTCAACAATTATAATATTTACGTTTAACTCCACTTACATTCTGAGCAGCATTTCTTTTTTTAATGATAGTCGTATATATCATCGTCAGCAAACAACTAAAGTTGTATTCACTTCAGCATTGCTGTATAACGGTGAACTTGTGAATGGAACCGATGGCTTCTCAGCTTACCTGTCGAATATTCATGCACAACTGTCTCATTCACCTGCAGCTTCCCTTTATTAAAGGGACATTTTCACAAATGTAAAGACCAACAAAGAGATCCATTTCATATTGCAGAAGTATATATTTGATGATATATACCCAGTAATAAGAAACCATTGTCAAAGAATTGTTGGGTGTTTATTTCTGCTTTGGACACAACGAGTCAGTGCAACAGACTCCGGTTACTTCACTGTTTTGTTATAAATAAGTCGATCTCTCCATTTATTTATTGCAGTATATTGACAAACTGTTCCTTTTTTTAATTTTAAATATCAAAATGATTTCCTCGTGCTCTTATCACTGAAATATAAACAATATTCAAATATTTATACTTTCTCTCTCTGCTCATCATGTCCTTTCTCGCCTCTCACACACACACACACACACACACCTACACTCTCACACACACACACACACACACACACACACACAGATGGACTTTTTTTTTATTTCATGGATTTCCTTCTCATTCAGAGCTCTCCCTTTACAACTCAAGCCAGACCTGGGGTCAATACTGCAACCTGATAGGCCCACACAGTCTGCAGGCTCCTGCCTCCACAGCCACCTCCAGTCCAAGAAAAAGTAGCATACGAGGAGACATGTTGATGATGTTAAATTAAGCATGGAGATGCCTCGTTCCTGTATCGGGGCTGCAGCTGGCACGAGTTTCAGAGATAACGATTGCGCTGCCCCCGTCTGTGTTATGAAATGATTGGGCGACTCGCGCTCGATGCCGTGACAAAACATCGTCACCTCTGAAGTGTTCTGTTCAAGGCGTATCTTTTTGTTTACCTTTGCTTGTAGATTGTTAGCATATCCTGTGAACTTGACCGTAACGGCAATGTGCAAGTTTCAGTTCCTAGATCAGTGTTATTACAAGCCGCAGATTATGAGCCTAAGTGTCGGCACCCTGAACACAGTTTCCACACCAGAGAAGTGATGTGACGAAAGATCGAGACCTGAACTTCTGACATCAGTATTAGCATTTTTTTTTTTGCTAATAATAATGTAGTTTAACATTACGTCATTCTCAAACAATATATGCTTCAAGGCCTGCACAAAAGTAGTCTTTCGGATACACATTTAACTTGCAGCGGTGGGAAAAGAAAAGAAACAACAACCTTAAAACAAGTGTTCATTAATCTACAGAGGAAATCCCCCACAGATGTGTACGCATTCATCAAACTGACCCATCTCCTCTCCTCGCTGAGCTGCCATTGTGTCTCTGCTCTGAGAGTTGGGAGACGCAGACCCTGAGAGGCTTTTTGTGGGGGGGATTATTATGGGCTATAAAGGAGAAACAGGCTGGTAGAGGCAGAGAGCTGGGTAAAGTGGAGGGAGATGAGTGGATGTTCAGCAGCTGAAATGTGCTCTGTGCTGTAAATCCAAGCAGGGTGGGAGGATGGAGAAGATGAGCCGAGGACTGCCTGTTTCCCCCTGATATAAATGACTGTATACGTATTTATGATAAATGATCGCTAAGGGCCTCACTGTATGAAAGTGTGTGTGTGAGTGTCTGAACATATGGTACGTGTAACTGCAGACAACACAAAAGACGAGATAAACACATATTTCAGTTTTACCCATCAGTGTTTGTTCAAAACCAGAAATGTCTTAAAAGTTTACAGCTTTCTTTTTCTTTTGAAACTTCTTTGTTATGACTCGGGTTATTTATGACGAAAATCTTTTCATTTTATTAACATAAATTTCCCTGGTAGGACAATCTTGAAGTCGTCATCTCTGGTTATATAAAAAAAACAATCTGATTTCACATTGCACTGAAAAGCAAAGCCACTACCGATGTAACTGATCGCCGTCAATCTAAAGAGACTCTGTTGTTTATGAGCCGTTATAATAAAAAAAATAAGACATGCAAATACACAGAGAGCACAAACACATTTGCCCGAGGCATTGTGTGGTACCTCCTCTGTAGTTTATTCCCACTCTGCTGAGCTAATAGAGTCAGATAATGAATTTACTCCCAGTCACCAAAGCAGTTTTTAATAAAAGGCAAATTCCCTCTCTCCGAGTGTTATTGCCAGCAGTGTCCTTGCCACCTCGGAGACCAGCAATTATACCCTAATGGCATTATGCTGTCTCGCTAACTAACTAAAACTGCTGCATATATGCAAAGTTATTATTTTCAAATCTTCAAAAAAAAAAAAAACGTATGAATAAATGTATGTAATGTATTTACCTTGGAAACATTTTATATCACACACAAGCTCTCAAAATGTATAAAAGTTAAGGAAAGTGAGGACATGAATCTGATTTATTTTAGCCAATCCAATTTGCTTTGAATTAAACCCTTAACCCCTTACCCATATATTAACTGACTGTATAAATGGATTACAGTGTGTTGAGGCACCTACACAGTGTTGGTCACTGGTGGAAAAGGAGGCATTTCACTGTGTAAATAAATGATTTAATGCATTGAAACCTTTCCCTTAATTCACCCTGAGAAACTTCACAAAATAAAAAACCCAAAAGGTTGTGTGAAGGAAATTAGATGATTTCATTTTCCGTGCCTTGAGGTCGAAAATAAAAAAAACAGCAGCTGTCGTATTTGTAGGAGTTAATAAATGTCATGGCCAGAAATTTAAGTTTATGCCCATGACCGGCGTACACACCCTGAGTGAGGCTGCTGTACAGCGGCAGAGAATATACTGTGCTCACTGTATTCTGTGACCCTGCACAGCGAACACACGCTGAAAACTCAGCCGACTGTAAAACAAGCTGCTTCCTAATTACTACACCGTCACTCGCTGCGTTTGATTCTTTTTTTTTCTTGCATTTGTAAAGAGATCTGGGTGACATTGATTTAAAATATCTTAAAGCAGTTTTAACTAGAACTTTAGTAGTGTACTAATATACTGAGAAAAGTAAATAAGATAAAATCATACGATACACATCTATCTATTTTGGAGGAAACTGAGTTTTAATACAACCTACTTTTTCAAACTTCTGTGAGTGTCCCAGTTCCATAAATCTGTTATTTGAGAGAGGTTGATACGTTTTAAATGGTAAGACATTGATATTGACAACAATTTGTTGTCATTCTCTGTACCCACATTAATCAGCTAATAAGCAACTCCATTAGTTGAGCTTTACCTGAAATATATAAAATGAATCTACAGTATATTACCATTTTTAATACATTACATTTTTGTCTTTCCAAACGTCTGTGTCTCAGAACTACTCACCCGTCCTCACTTTCCTCAAGCAAGGAAACACTCCAATAACTAATCTAATAAATACAGCCTGTAATAAATCACTAATAATTTACAGAAGATCCCTTTAACAGCTTTGGACTGTGCATCACTCAGACCCCCGGGTCCCCGTTCTCCGTACCCTCTGCACTAATGCAGCGCTAATGCAGTGAACGGGGGGGCTTGTTTTTATTAGCTAGTGTCCCACTGTTTGGATAATCTCTCGATTTGCCAAAGCCCCTCGTTGACAGCCCTCCTCGCCGAGCCCCGAGCCCCTACAGGTGTCCAAACATCAGCTAATGGAGCCGGCTCGATCGTTAGGCAAGAGCACGCAGAGAAAGAGACACACACAGATATATATATATGGACTCCACTTTGTCAATGCAGGATGTTTCGCTGCTGAGCGGCATGTGAACCAAACTTTAGTTTGTCATAGGTTCATCGTGGAGATAGTTTTGATAACTCTCCCTGTCGACTTTGCTGCACAAGCCAAGACAGACAGCATATTAAAGAAAAATATGAAAACCAAAATAATGAGCTAAAAAGGCAACTCGGACGCTTGAGCCAAGTTCCTCTTCCACACCGGCTGTCTAGCAATCAACGCATGTCAAACACAATAGGCATCAACTACGGTCTGTGGATGAGTACCATGTGACTAAATATCCTGGCCAAACTATAAAGCAAGAGCGTAACTACTGCATTAACTCTGATGATAACACAGGAAGTGCACTGCAAGAAGCACTGATGACAACAAGCGGGAGTTGCACACTTGTGGGTGCTTTTTCATCATTTTAGCACATAGGGATGGTTTTGCAGAAAAGTAAATATCCCTTTTTCTGTCGAGAAATAGAAGCGGAAAGACTTATAAACAAAGACAAAGAAGTTTATTAGAAACATAACAGAGTCTGCAATACGTGAGTTTCACAGTAGCTCAATAAAATGTGCTTATTTGTAGTTTGTGAGTGTCCAAAAAGTGTAACCGTATAATTAAATGACCGTCTTCTTGTTGAGGTCACGAGTTCCCCTAATACACTTTAACAAATCTCACTTATCTCTCTATCAGTAGCTGGTAATACCTAAAAAGGAAAGTACAAGAAGGAAAAAGATCAGAATAACGTAAAGTAGAAGTACTCAAAAGTGTAACTAAAAGTACATCTTGATTAGTACTCCCCTCCTCTGGTGTGTGCGAAGCTGCAGTAGAAGCGAGCTGTGTATGCGACGGTTTGCCATGTCAGCCCATTGGAATGGTTGATGAGTTCACACCAAGCAGGCCCGGGTGATGATGGGATAGGTCTTAATGTAGACAGCCATAAACACAGCAGGCCATCTCTAATCCTGAGAGGCTCCTTTGTGTACCTCACGCTGCACAAACTGTTTTGATGAATCTCCCGACCCCTGACCCTTTGATGACGGATGGCGCTCTGAGGGGAAATGTAACCAGAAGGCAGCGGATCGCCTGGCCATCCTGTTTGGGCGATGAAATGGACTCTTTGCTTCATCATCCCAGTTTTTTTTGCCATGATATATTTAGTTTCAGTCCGGAGTGGCAGATGGCTTGTGGAGCAAAGCATCAGTGCTCTGTGGAGGTTTTAATTTAGCTCCTTCTTAGCATGAATTACAATTTTTTTTAAATTGCTAAACAATTTAAAAAAAATCCACATTAACTATTGAATAATTCACACTTTTTATTCACTTTGTGTGATTGAGCTTGAACGGTCATTCATTGCATACTCACTCCTGTGAATGAAAATGTCTCCTTTGCAGTAACTGAACGGGTTGAGAAACTCTGCTCGGAATAAAAGCTGAAGTTCGATATTGAAGCGGTTAAACATCTGCGGCCCAGACACAATCACTTGTCATGAAATCTAAACTACATTTCTACCACATCATACAAACACTCACACTGCGTTACACTGAGCATCAATCATGCTCTTTTCAGTCGGTAGACTACTGTCAATCTACAGTAACGAAGGTTAACCACTTCATTTTATTATTCGCTTTATTAGCTTATAATACAAGTAATTAGATGACATTAAATGAAATGACTCGGATTAAAATAGTTAAATTGTGTTCTGTAATTTAAACTATTTTTTTTATTTCTATAATTATTAGATACGCAATTGATTATAATTTAGAAAAAAGAGTCATAATTATATATGTGCATACCTAAGAGGACTGACCAGACAATCAACACAGGGCCATCACACACACACACACACACACACACACACACACACACACACACACACACACACACACACACACACACACACACACACACACACACACACACACAGATCACTGGTCATGTCTCCCTGCACAGAGCCTGTTTGTAAGAGCAGAGCGTTTGTGAACCTGACAGTGGAAAATCTGAGCCGCTGCCTCAGCCTCCGTTTGGTCTTGGCGTTTTGATTTGTTTGACAGGGGAGAAAATTATAACAGCGGGGGGAAAGAAATATGAAAATATGACTGGTAATACTTTCAAAACACCGATATTTTCCTTGCTCTCTTTGCAGAATGCATAGTGAGAGAGTCTGTCTGTGTGTTTGCGTGCTCATGTTTGTATGTGTGTTTACATATACAGTGCATGTGTGTGTACATCAGGGTGCAGCGCCGTAACCATGAATCATCTTTACTGATGACATGGTACGCTAATCGTTTGTCTATATATTGCAGGTTTGTTTCCATATCTCAAAGGGTTTCTTGTGGTCTCCTTCACCCTTTCTCTGAGTTGATTCCGTGATCTTCATTTCATTCATTTATTTATTTATCCAGTCAGCTTTATTGCTTTGATTCTCTGAGCCCGGGGTTATTTTGTTTTAATGAACGCCTTATACTTCTCCTTTGTTAAAGTCGCTCACTGAACTTTTCAGAGTAAACCATCTCTTCGGAGATGATGGTTCAGTTGAGGAGAGCAAACACAGACTGCACTCTGATTATTCACAAATCTGGCATGTTCATGTGACCGTGGGAGTAAACGTGGAGAAAATGACACCATAAGGAGGACCATTTTTTGATTTCAATCCGTATTTCTTCACCGTTTATATCGCTAAACACCATTTATTTTTCACTTTGACGAAACACTCCGGATGCTGCCTAAAGGACACTCTTTGCTGCTGTGGACCCGGTGACCCTTTGGCCTTACTACAGCGACGGTCCCTAATTATACTGTAACGAGTCAGGAATCAACCCCAGACATATTAATGTAGCACTACTATTTAGAGCCTCACGACTGCTGCCCGTTGATGACATAGAAAACAGAGTATTTTTTCAGGGTAAAGTGAGGAGAGCTCTGGTTTAGCCGTGTTTGCGTTTGATTCAGACTAATCACTCATCAGCTCCTGCGTACAGTATGTGCCACAGCTACTGCATAACAACTCACCTCCCCAGAGAGTGTCGAGATACAGTCGGCTTCAAAGAACCACAGGCTGTCTAATTGGCTCCCAGCAATAACACAACAGCTACTTTCACTCAGCGGGGCAAAGAGCTCAGTCGAAGTGTAACTGTCACAGTGTTATTCACTGCGGTGAAGCTGCAGCCCTGCTTACAAAGTAAATGTTGTTTTGACACAAAAAACGACTAATGATTTTTTTTGAAACAATTTTTTTTAGTGGAAACCTGGAGACATGAATAATGAATAAACCTTTGTCTTGTCAGGCCAGAAAAGTGCTGTTCTTGCTACACAAACTCAGTGGACGTAGACTTCATTGGATGAGGCAGCGCTAGCTAATATATCAGACAAGTCTGGGGTGCCACGAGTCACAGAGATTAAATGACTGCTCAGTGTTTGGGTTGCGAGGGCTGAGCGTTGGCCATCGCTCCAATGCCAGGAATGAACTTAAATCACACAGGGGCAAAAAACACACACACACACACTGATGCTATTGTGCATTATGTGCAAATCCTGTGTGGCTGTTGGGTGGTGGAGAAAGGAGGGTAAGGAAGAAAGATTAAGAATCTGAAAAAGAGAAGCAGGAAAGGAAACAAACGAGGTGTGAAAGAAATGCAAAAAGGAAAAAAAAAAAATAGGCATGGAAGGACAAAGTATAAATTGAGAAACAAAGAAGAAAAGGTGAAAGAAAAGACAAACAGGAAGAAAGTGAGTGAATGGGAGGGAGTTTTAGGAGAATCGATGCGGCGCCTCTCCGCTGGGACCGAGCTAACAGCGCAGCAGACCGTGGATCTCAGGTGTCCAGTCGATGGCTGATGCATTAGGCTGCTGATACCCGCCGCTTTGGGTTCAAACACACATTTTCTTAATACAACATGAGCCCATTTCCCCCCCTCATTAATCATGTAACCTGATTAGGGCTAGAGGTCTGGCCTGTCCTGAACCCGGCTCCGCTCGCCGCCTTTCATTTTGTCTCAAGCTTGTCATCACACACATGCACGAATACACATGTGCATGCATGCGGACATATTAACCCATGGTTTCCATATGTTTAAAGGTAGATGTGTACACGCAGTCGAACTAAGATTTACAAATAATACATACACCCATCCAGTGATGTGTCTAACCACCAGAGTAATGATTTTAGAAAGCTTTTACTGGCCGTACTATGAAGGGACGTTTCCGTGCTTATTTTTATCTGCAATCATAATACAAAAACATAGTTTTTATGATG